>CM027843.1:8539846-8544846 GCA_016097545.1 Eucalyptus victrix | reverse complement strand
AGGGTTTAGGGTTTAGGGTTTAGGGTTTAGGGTTTAGGGTTTAGGGTTTAGGGTTTAGGGTTTAGGGTTTAGGGTTTAGGGTTTAGGGTTTAGGGTTTAGGGTTTAGGGTTTAGGGTTTAGGGTTTAGGGTTTAGGGTTTAGGGTTTAGGGTTTAGGGTTTAGGGTTTAGGGTTTAGGGTTTAGGGTTTAGGGTTTAGGGTTTAGGGTTTAGGGTTTAGGGTTTAGGGTTTAGGGTTTAGGGTTTAGGGTTTAGGGTTTAGGGTTTAGGGTTTAGGGTTTAGGGTTTAGGGTTTAGGGTTTAGGGTTTAGGGTTTAGGGTTTAGGGTTTAGGGTTTAGGGTTTAGGGTTTAGGGTTTAGGGTTTAGGGTTTAGGGTTTAGGGTTTAGGGTTTAGGGTTTAGGGTTTAGGGTTTAGGGTTTAGGGTTTAGGGTTTAGGGTTTAGGGTTTAGGGTTTAGGGTTTAGGGTTTAGGGTTTAGGGTTTAGGGTTTAGGGTTTAGGGTTTAGGGTTTAGGGTTTAGGGTTTAGGGTTTAGGGTTTAGGGTTTAGGGTTTAGGGTTTAGGGTTTAGGGTTTAGGGTTTAGGGTTTAGGGTTTAGGGTTTAGGGTTTAGGGTTTAGGGTTTAGGGTTTAGGGTTTAGGGTTTAGGGTTTAGGGTTTAGGGTTTAGGGTTTAGGGTTTAGGGTTTAGGGTTTAGGGTTTAGGGTTTAGGGTTTAGGGTTTAGGGTTTAGGGTTTAGGGTTTAGGGTTTAGGGTTTAGGGTTTAGGGTTTAGGGTTTAGGGTTTAGGGTTTAGGGTTTAGGGTTTAGGGTTTAGGGTTTAGGGTTTAGGGTTTAGGGTTTAGGGTTTAGGGTTTAGGGTTTAGGGTTTAGGGTTTAGGGTTTAGGGTTTAGGGTTTAGGGTTTAGGGTTTAGGGTTTAGGGTTTAGGGTTTAGGGTTTAGGGTTTAGGGTTTAGGGTTTAGGGTTTAGGGTTTAGGGTTTAGGGTTTAGGGTTTAGGGTTTAGGGTTTAGGGTTTAGGGTTTAGGGTTTAGGGTTTAGGGTTTAGGGTTTAGGGTTTAGGGTTTAGGGTTTAGGGTTTAGGGTTTAGGGTTTAGGGTTTAGGGTTTAGGGTTTAGGGTTTAGGGTTTAGGGTTTAGGGTTTAGGGTTTAGGGTTTAGGGTTTAGGGTTTAGGGTTTAGGGTTTAGGGTTTAGGGTTTAGGGTTTAGGGTTTAGGGTTTAGGGTTTAGGGTTTAGGGTTTAGGGTTTAGGGTTTAGGGTTTAGGGTTTAGGGTT
Source organism: Eucalyptus victrix (assembly GCA_016097545.1). Taxonomy (NCBI): domain Eukaryota; kingdom Viridiplantae; phylum Streptophyta; class Magnoliopsida; order Myrtales; family Myrtaceae; genus Eucalyptus; species Eucalyptus victrix. The sequence continues at coordinate 8,543,573 of CM027843.1, read as the reverse complement.
TAGGGTTTAGGGTTTAGGGTTTAGGGTTTAGGGTTTAGGGTTTAGGGTTTAGGGTTTAGGGTTTAGGGTTTAGGGTTTAGGGTTTAGGGTTTAGGGTTTAGGGTTTAGGGTTTAGGGTTTAGGGTTTAGGGTTTAGGGTTTAGGGTTTAGGGTTTAGGGTTTAGGGTTTAGGGTTTAGGGTTTAGGGTTTAGGGTTTAGGGTTTAGGGTTTAGGGTTTAGGGTTTAGGGTTTAGGGTTTAGGGTTTAGGGTTTAGGGTTTAGGGTTTAGGGTTTAGGGTTTAGGGTTTAGGGTTTAGGGTTTAGGGTTTAGGGTTTAGGGTTTAGGGTTTAGGGTTTAGGGTTTAGGGTTTAGGGTTTAGGGTTTAGGGTTTAGGGTTTAGGGTTTAGGGTTTAGGGTTTAGGGTTTAGGGTTTAGGGTTTAGGGTTTAGGGTTTAGGGTTTAGGGTTTAGGGTTTAGGGTTTAGGGTTTAGGGTTTAGGGTTTAGGGTTTAGGGTTTAGGGTTTAGGGTTTAGGGTTTAGGGTTTAGGGTTTAGGGTTTAGGGTTTAGGGTTTAGGGTTTAGGGTTTAGGGTTTAGGGTTTAGGGTTTAGGGTTTAGGGTTTAGGGTTTAGGGTTTAGGGTTTAGGGTTTAGGGTTTAGGGTTTAGGGTTTAGGGTTTAGGGTTTAGGGTTTAGGGTTTAGGGTTTAGGGTTTAGGGTTTAGGGTTTAGGGTTTAGGGTTTAGGGTTTAGGGTTTAGGGTTTAGGGTTTAGGGTTTAGGGTTTAGGGTTTAGGGTTTAGGGTTTAGGGTTTAGGGTTTAGGGTTTAGGGTTTAGGGTTTAGGGTTTAGGGTTTAGGGTTTAGGGTTTAGGGTTTAGGGTTTAGGGTTTAGGGTTTAGGGTTTAGGGTTTAGGGTTTAGGGTTTAGGGTTTAGGGTTTAGGGTTTAGGGTTTAGGGTTTAGGGTTTAGGGTTTAGGGTTTAGGGTTTAGGGTTTAGGGTTTAGGGTTTAGGGTTTAGGGTTTAGGGTTTAGGGTTTAGGGTTTAGGGTTTAGGGTTTAGGGTTTAGGGTTTAGGGTTTAGGGTTTAGGGTTTAGGGTTTAGGGTTTAGGGTTTAGGGTTTAGGGTTTAGGGTTTAGGGTTTAGGGTTTAGGGTTTAGGGTTTAGGGTTTAGGGTTTAGGGTTTAGGGTTTAGGGTTTAGGGTTTAGGGTTTAGGGTTTAGGGTTTAGGGTTTAGGGTTTAGGGTTTAGGGTTTAGGGTTTAGGGTTTAGGGTTTAGGGTTTAGGGTTTAGGGTTTAGGGTTTAGGGTTTAGGGTTTAGGGTTTAGGGTTTAGGGTTTAGGGTTTAGGGTTTAGGGTTTAGGGTTTAGGGTTTAGGGTTTAGGGTTTAGGGTTTAGGGTTTAGGGTTTAGGGTTTAGGGTTTAGGGTTTAGGGTTTAGGGTTTAGGGTTTAGGGTTTAGGGTTTAGGGTTTAGGGTTTAGGGTTTAGGGTTTAGGGTTTAGGGTTTAGGGTTTAGGGTTTAGGGTTTAGGGTTTAGGGTTTAGGGTTTAGGGTTTAGGGTTTAGGGTTTAGGGTTTAGGGTTTAGGGTTTAGGGTTTAGGGTTTAGGGTTTAGGGTTTAGGGTTTAGGGTTTAGGGTTTAGGGTTTAGGGTTTAGGGTTTAGGGTTTAGGGTTTAGGGTTTAGGGTTTAGGGTTTAGGGTTTAGGGTTTAGGGTTTAGGGTTTAGGGTTTAGGGTTTAGGGTTTAGGGTTTAGGGTTTAGGGTTTAGGGTTTAGGGTTTAGGGTTTAGGGTTTAGGGTTTAGGGTTTAGGGTTTAGGGTTTAGGGTTTAGGGTTTAGGGTTTAGGGTTTAGGGTTTAGGGTTTAGGGTTTAGGGTTTAGGGTTTAGGGTTTAGGGTTTAGGGTTTAGGGTTTAGGGTTTAGGGTTTAGGGTTTAGGGTTTAGGGTTTAGGGTTTAGGGTTTAGGGTTTAGGGTTTAGGGTTTAGGGTTTAGGGTTTAGGGTTTAGGGTTTAGGGTTTAGGGTTTAGGGTTTAGGGTTTAGGGTTTAGGGTTTAGGGTTTAGGGTTTAGGGTTTAGGGTTTAGGGTTTAGGGTTTAGGGTTTAGGGTTTAGGGTTTAGGGTTTAGGGTTTAGGGTTTAGGGTTTAGGGTTTAGGGTTTAGGGTTTAGGGTTTAGGGTTTAGGGTTTAGGGTTTAGGGTTTAGGGTTTAGGGTTTAGGGTTTAGGGTTTAGGGTTTAGGGTTTAGGGTTTAGGGTTTAGGGTTTAGGGTTTAGGGTTTAGGGTTTAGGGTTTAGGGTTTAGGGTTTAGGGTTTAGGGTTTAGGGTTTAGGGTTTAGGGTTTAGGGTTTAGGGTTTAGGGTTTAGGGTTTAGGGTTTAGGGTTTAGGGTTTAGGGTTTAGGGTTTAGGGTTTAGGGTTTAGGGTTTAGGGTTTAGGGTTTAGGGTTTAGGGTTTAGGGTTTAGGGTTTAGGGTTTAGGGTTTAGGGTTTAGGGTTTAGGGTTTAGGGTTTAGGGTTTAGGGTTTAGGGTTTAGGGTTTAGGGTTTAGGGTTTAGGGTTTAGGGTTTAGGGTTTAGGGTTTAGGGTTTAGGGTTTAGGGTTTAGGGTTTAGGGTTTAGGGTTTAGGGTTTAGGGTTTAGGGTTTAGGGTTTAGGGTTTAGGGTTTAGGGTTTAGGGTTTAGGGTTTAGGGTTTAGGGTTTAGGGTTTAGGGTTTAGGGTTTAGGGTTTAGGGTTTAGGGTTTAGGGTTTAGGGTTTAGGGTTTAGGGTTTAGGGTTTAGGGTTTAGGGTTTAGGGTTTAGGGTTTAGGGTTTAGGGTTTAGGGTTTAGGGTTTAGGGTTTAGGGTTTAGGGTTTAGGGTTTAGGGTTTAGGGTTTAGGGTTTAGGGTTTAGGGTTTAGGGTTTAGGGTTTAGGGTTTAGGGTTTAGGGTTTAGGGTTTAGGGTTTAGGGTTTAGGGTTTAGGGTTTAGGGTTTAGGGTTTAGGGTTTAGGGTTTAGGGTTTAGGGTTTAGGGTTTAGGGTTTAGGGTTTAGGGTTTAGGGTTTAGGGTTTAGGGTTTAGGGTTTAGGGTTTAGGGTTTAGGGTTTAGGGTTTAGGGTTTAGGGTTTAGGGTTTAGGGTTTAGGGTTTAGGGTTTAGGGTTTAGGGTTTAGGGTTTAGGGTTTAGGGTTTAGGGTTTAGGGTTTAGGGTTTAGGGTTTAGGGTTTAGGGTTTAGGGTTTAGGGTTTAGGGTTTAGGGTTTAGGGTTTAGGGTTTAGGGTTTAGGGTTTAGGGTTTAGGGTTTAGGGTTTAGGGTTTAGGGTTTAGGGTTTAGGGTTTAGGGTTTAGGGTTTAGGGTTTAGGGTTTAGGGTTTAGGGTTTAGGGTTTAGGGTTTAGGGTTTAGGGTTTAGGGTTTAGGGTTTAGGGTTTAGGGTTTAGGGTTTAGGGTTTAGGGTTTAGGGTTTAGGGTTTAGGGTTTAGGGTTTAGGGTTTAGGGTTTAGGGTTTAGGGTTTAGGGTTTAGGGTTTAGGGTTTAGGGTTTAGGGTTTAGGGTTTAGGGTTTAGGGTTTAGGGTTTAGGGTTTAGGGTTTAGGGTTTAGGGTTTAGGGTTTAGGGTTTAGGGTTTAGGGTTTAGGGTTTAGGGTTTAGGGTTTAGGGTTTAGGGTTTAGGGTTTAGGGTTTAGGGTTTAGGGTTTAGGGTTTAGGGTTTAGGGTTTAGGGTTTAGGGTTTAGGGTTTAGGGTTTAGGGTTTAGGGTTTAGGGTTTAGGGTTTAG
>CM027843.1:8532346-8534846 GCA_016097545.1 Eucalyptus victrix | reverse complement strand
GGTTTAGGGTTTAGGGTTTAGGGTTTAGGGTTTAGGGTTTAGGGTTTAGGGTTTAGGGTTTAGGGTTTAGGGTTTAGGGTTTAGGGTTTAGGGTTTAGGGTTTAGGGTTTAGGGTTTAGGGTTTAGGGTTTAGGGTTTAGGGTTTAGGGTTTAGGGTTTAGGGTTTAGGGTTTAGGGTTTAGGGTTTAGGGTTTAGGGTTTAGGGTTTAGGGTTTAGGGTTTAGGGTTTAGGGTTTAGGGTTTAGGGTTTAGGGTTTAGGGTTTAGGGTTTAGGGTTTAGGGTTTAGGGTTTAGGGTTTAGGGTTTAGGGTTTAGGGTTTAGGGTTTAGGGTTTAGGGTTTAGGGTTTAGGGTTTAGGGTTTAGGGTTTAGGGTTTAGGGTTTAGGGTTTAGGGTTTAGGGTTTAGGGTTTAGGGTTTAGGGTTTAGGGTTTAGGGTTTAGGGTTTAGGGTTTAGGGTTTAGGGTTTAGGGTTTAGGGTTTAGGGTTTAGGGTTTAGGGTTTAGGGTTTAGGGTTTAGGGTTTAGGGTTTAGGGTTTAGGGTTTAGGGTTTAGGGTTTAGGGTTTAGGGTTTAGGGTTTAGGGTTTAGGGTTTAGGGTTTAGGGTTTAGGGTTTAGGGTTTAGGGTTTAGGGTTTAGGGTTTAGGGTTTAGGGTTTAGGGTTTAGGGTTTAGGGTTTAGGGTTTAGGGTTTAGGGTTTAGGGTTTAGGGTTTAGGGTTTAGGGTTTAGGGTTTAGGGTTTAGGGTTTAGGGTTTAGGGTTTAGGGTTTAGGGTTTAGGGTTTAGGGTTTAGGGTTTAGGGTTTAGGGTTTAGGGTTTAGGGTTTAGGGTTTAGGGTTTAGGGTTTAGGGTTTAGGGTTTAGGGTTTAGGGTTTAGGGTTTAGGGTTTAGGGTTTAGGGTTTAGGGTTTAGGGTTTAGGGTTTAGGGTTTAGGGTTTAGGGTTTAGGGTTTAGGGTTTAGGGTTTAGGGTTTAGGGTTTAGGGTTTAGGGTTTAGGGTTTAGGGTTTAGGGTTTAGGGTTTAGGGTTTAGGGTTTAGGGTTTAGGGTTTAGGGTTTAGGGTTTAGGGTTTAGGGTTTAGGGTTTAGGGTTTAGGGTTTAGGGTTTAGGGTTTAGGGTTTAGGGTTTAGGGTTTAGGGTTTAGGGTTTAGGGTTTAGGGTTTAGGGTTTAGGGTTTAGGGTTTAGGGTTTAGGGTTTAGGGTTTAGGGTTTAGGGTTTAGGGTTTAGGGTTTAGGGTTTAGGGTTTAGGGTTTAGGGTTTAGGGTTTAGGGTTTAGGGTTTAGGGTTTAGGGTTTAGGGTTTAGGGTTTAGGGTTTAGGGTTTAGGGTTTAGGGTTTAGGGTTTAGGGTTTAGGGTTTAGGGTTTAGGGTTTAGGGTTTAGGGTTTAGGGTTTAGGGTTTAGGGTTTAGGGTTTAGGGTTTAGGGTTTAGGGTTTAGGGTTTAGGGTTTAGGGTTTAGGGTTTAGGGTTTAGGGTTTAGGGTTTAGGGTTTAGGGTTTAGGGTTTAGGGTTTAGGGTTTAGGGTTTAGGGTTTAGGGTTTAGGGTTTAGGGTTTAGGGTTTAGGGTTTAGGGTTTAGGGTTTAGGGTTTAGGGTTTAGGGTTTAGGGTTTAGGGTTTAGGGTTTAGGGTTTAGGGTTTAGGGTTTAGGGTTTAGGGTTTAGGGTTTAGGGTTTAGGGTTTAGGGTTTAGGGTTTAGGGTTTAGGGTTTAGGGTTTAGGGTTTAGGGTTTAGGGTTTAGGGTTTAGGGTTTAGGGTTTAGGGTTTAGGGTTTAGGGTTTAGGGTTTAGGGTTTAGGGTTTAGGGTTTAGGGTTTAGGGTTTAGGGTTTAGGGTTTAGGGTTTAGGGTTTAGGGTTTAGGGTTTAGGGTTTAGGGTTTAGGGTTTAGGGTTTAGGGTTTAGGGTTTAGGGTTTAGGGTTTAGGGTTTAGGGTTTAGGGTTTAGGGTTTAGGGTTTAGGGTTTAGGGTTTAGGGTTTAGGGTTTAGGGTTTAGGGTTTAGGGTTTAGGGTTTAGGGTTTAGGGTTTAGGGTTTAGGGTTTAGGGTTTAGGGTTTAGGGTTTAGGGTTTAGGGTTTAGGGTTTAGGGTTTAGGGTTTAGGGTTTAGGGTTTAGGGTTTAGGGTTTAGGGTTTAGGGTTTAGGGTTTAGGGTTTAGGGTTTAGGGTTTAGGGTTTAGGGTTTAGGGTTTAGGGTTTAGGGTTTAGGGTTTAGGGTTTAGGGTTTAGGGTTTAGGGTTTAGGGTTTAGGGTTTAGGGTTTAGGGTTTAGGGTTTAGGGTTTAGGGTTTAGGGTTTAGGGTTTAGGGTTTAGGGTTTAGGGTTTAGGGTTTAGGGTTTAGGGTTTAGGGTTTAGGGTTTAGGGTTTAGGGTTTAGGGTTTAGGGTTTAGGGTTTAGGGTTTAGGGTTTAGGGTTTAGGGTTTAGGGTTTAGGGTTTAGGGTTTAGGGTTTAGGGTTTAGGGTTTAGGGTTTAGGGTTTAGGGTTTAGGGTTTAGGGTTTAGGGTTTAGG
>CM027843.1:8490877-8509746 GCA_016097545.1 Eucalyptus victrix | reverse complement strand
AAAAAGAAAAGAACTCTTATCTGGAGGATGAGGATGAGGATGAAGATGAAGATGATGAAGATCCCACTATTCCAGCACTGACAAGAACAAGACGTTCTGTGTCTCATTCGACAGAACTTCAGCGGGCGAGAGAAGAAGAAGAACGAGAGAAAGAAGGAAGAAGAAGTTGAGGAAGAAGGAGACGAAGAAAAGAACATCTGCAGTAAATGCGGAGAGAAGGAAATCCCGAGAGCATGATCATCATTCTTCCCCTCTCGATGTCCTAGAGACGGGTGAGCAGGAATCCGAGCAATTGAGGGGCTTGCGCATGAGGTGACAAAGGAAGTTGATGAAGCCGGATTGAGGATGAAGGAGAAAACGGCGCAATAGATAGGAAGCGTGCTCGATGCTAGATCACTGGGCGACAACGTGATGCAGGGGAGCCACGGGGACAATGGAACGATCTCAGATGGTGAAGGGCGGAGGCAACTGTGTCGAAGCTGTGGCCGCTGCTTAATGGAGGAAGAGGAATAAGCGAGAGGAGGGTTTTAGGATCGGTCCAAATTTCACTTGGGAGCTGTCAAGGTCTATTTGAAAGCTAGCTAATTTCTATTTTTTTTTTTCATTTTTTCGTTTTTCTTTTGTTTCATTTTTTATTTAAGCAAAATGAAAGTGAATGCAACAACAAAAATCAACATTTGTCAACAACAACAATTTTTAAAAGATAAACATGTAAAATAAAATAAAGAATAAAAAGTTCTTAACATTTAGTTGCGATTAAGTGGTTTGAGTTTTTGGTTCAGTTATTCAGTTCCTGATTCTTGGTTTGGTTTTTATTGAAAACCGGAAATCAAATTGTACATTACCAAGTCATGTCTTTTATTTAGCAATATATCTATATATAGATGTGTCATCTCAAGTGTGAGAAAAGACATGACTTGAATGTTAAGAATATATGTGATTTGAATATGTGTGAACCATTTTCTATTCCCGGTTTCATTACCCCTAGAATGTGCATTCTTCCTTGGTGGTGAGTTAAGAAACTCTTTATTCTCAGCTGGTGGTTCATCCTTTAAGTCATGCGGTAAGTTTCTCCTATCTTGAGGTTCTTTATTTTTTTTTGTGGGGTGGTTTGTCGTTCAAGCTTTGGTGAACTTTGTTAATCCAGACTTTTATTTGTAATTGGTGGTGTGCCATTTATGCTTTGTGGTGATCATATTTTATCTTGCATTTTTATCTATCCATCAACATCCATCTCCACACACTCTTACCCCTCTTCTATTCCTTCGACATCACTCAAAACATCGATCACTCCCCTATGCAACTACATCACATTGAACCAAGAGTCTAATAAAATGAGGATGATGAGCAAGAAATGACAATTTACTTCTCCGGCGCACTGCTTAAATTATGAGGAATTTGTCACTTCAGTTTTATTTACTTATTTTTTTAAAATTATTTTTCCCTCTCTTGTTTTCCACCCTCTCTTCCATTTTTCCTTTCAATGGATACAACTCCATATTTTGCGTTGCGGTGGTGGGTGTAGTACCGCGCAGTAAATCTGTTTATTATTAACGGAATCCTAAGGTAATTCTGCAACCTTCGTGGGGGAGGATTCCGCTCACAACCTATTCGGTATGCTAAGGTTCGGTACATGGAGAACTGCCTTTGGTCCAACTATTGTGTCTAATTGCTAAAGGATATGTTTTTTTTTTTTTTTTTTTTTTTTAAAAGGTTAGGCAAAAAGTAGAGAATAAAATGTTGACTTGATTATTGTGCATAATAGAATGGGTCCATGTGTATGATCAAGCCTATATATACTTGTCGGATCTATCCATGACCGGAAAATGACTATATTTTTCCTATACGAACTTAGAAAAACCAAGATGGGTCCACGAGAGTAGACCAAGCCGGAGATGGAAATGAAGTGCTTACATTAACCCATTTCACACTTACTAGAGTCGACCGGTTACGAACAAGCTTAGGTGAGTCTATCGGATCGCTGGTCATACAATCACATAGCAAGGATGACGTGTGTAGCTCATAACCCTACAAAGTCTAGGATAATAGAATGGGTCCATGTGTACGATCAAGCCTATATATCCTTGTTGGATCTATCCATGACCGGAAAATGACTATATTTTCCCTATACGAACTTAGCAAAACCAAGATGGGTCCACGAGAGTAGACCAAGCCGGAGATGGAAATGAAGTGCTTACATTAACCCATTTCACACTTATTGGAGTCGACCGGTCACGAACAAGAGTAGGTGAGTCTATTGGATCGCTAGTCATATAATCACATAGCAAGGATGATGTGTGTAGCTCATAACCCTACAAAGTCTGGGATAAGACGACACCCCCGCATGGTGTTTGACCTCCAGTATATGTTAGTAAGTTATGTGGTCAAACAAGTTTAACAAGTGAAAAGTCAAAGACCTAATAATCTCTCTGTATTTTAAGTAAATCTATCATATACCACCACGTTCAATCTCAACGATGGAAAATATTTTAAATGATATCCGTGGTTAGTATTCAATAAAACTATTTTTTTTTGTGGAATATAATGTAAAAGTATTATCAAAATATTCATCTCATAAATCTCTTATAAATTTCATATTTACAATAAATTTTCTCCATTTTCTAACACTTTGAATTCATTTTGCAAAATAAATCAGTTACACTATTTTTTCATCATCGTTATTATTTTTTTTTAAATTTTTATTCGCATAAGTGCGTATCTTTTTTGCTAGTACAAAAGAAAAGGAAATAGAATAGTTATTTGATTTATTTTATAGGCAATGAATTGAAGCTGTTTGAGTAAAACAGCAAGAGAAAAAAGTTGAACTTAAAAAATGAATAAATAAGTACCAAAATTCAAGGAAATTGGTGGCCCCACCTCTGCCATTAATTCTTAACTTGAAAAGGAAAAAAAAAAAAAAAAGGAAAACTTTTAATTTTAGGGAGCGCTTGTTTTGCAAAAATAGAAGAATTTAAAAAACATTTCTCTTTTAGACAAAAAAGAAATTTCTCTAAAAATGATTGATTGTATCATTTACAAAAATGAATAAATGAAAAATATTTTCATCATCCAAAAAATTGTTTTAAACATAAATTGTTATCGATAATGAAAATAATTTTCATTAACTAATTATTTGAAGTGATTATTTGTAGAAATTTTTTTTAAAAAAAATTCTCAATGTCCATGAAATAAGCGAACAATGGTGTAAATTTTTCGCCGCTGTTCTTTCAATAATCATCATTTGCTTCCTTCTAAACTCATGTTTATGTGGAGAAAATTACTCTTTTAATGATATATATTCTCGTCATTAAGCTAGTTTCAAAATATCTTCCTCATCAATTTTGTGGTTACATTTGCTTTGAGAAACTTATCCTTGACATGTTCATTATTCAAGAGCGGGATTTTGCTTAAAACTACTGGGATCTTGATTAATTTTAAATCTTTTAATTAGGATAATTGGGATGATAATTTAGGAATAAGATTCTCAAATAAATCATTTAAATCACGCTAAGTTGTTGAAACAATCAAATATATAATCTTGCAAAATCTAGTTGAATCTGCAACCAAGTAAGCCCAAGACACTTGGCAAATCAAAATAAACTTAGATGTCAGATAAAAAAATTAAAATCTACTCATTATTTCATTATTCAGAAAAATAATGTTATTAACCATCATGTCGTACGGGCTCCAGAGCATAGTCAATCCTCCAATGACGATTGCGCTTAGGATTAGTTTTTGTCCTCTGAACCGTGGCTGGCACTAGTTGGTGACCCCCGATTCGTAAAATCCGGGTCCCCACAATGACTTAACCGAGTTTAGGCTGCGTTTGGCAGTCGGGATAAAATTCGGGATAGGATATAATTTATCCTATCCTACGTTTGGTGCTCACTCGGGATAGGATAAAGTCGGATATAAGGGGGATATAGACAGGATAAAATTATCCCACGGGGGGGTGGGATAAAGGTGGATAGGATTTCTAACGTCCATAATAGGAAAGTTATTTTTTTTTGAATAACAAATTTATTAAATTAACAAAATTGAAATTATATTTCAATATAAATAATATTTGAATTCTAATTTAAGAAAATAAAAATAAAAAATTATTTTTAATTAATCTTATTTTAATTCTATTTTATAATAAACATTCAATCTATAAATTAAATATTTATATTTATTATATATTTTAGGTATTTTTGTATTTTAAATATGTTAGTACAGTTTACTATTTGATAAATTTTTATTAAAGAATGATGAAAGGGAAAAAAAGAAATAATAATGAAAATAATATAAAAAAAGAGGAAAAATATAATAAATAATAAATAATAAATAAATTAAGGAATAGTGTTACGAGATATTTTCACCATCTTCATTTATGAACATTTATGTTCATTTATAATAATATGTCGTTTATATAAAAAAAATGTACATGATGTGAACATATCCGACTTTTAATACTCGTGATTCACCAAATATTGGACGGGACATAAAAAATCCTAGGATTTCATATCCTATCCTATCCAATCCTATCCCGATTAGAAATCCGGATGACCAAACATAGCCTTAGTGTTGGTAAAATGGTTTGCTGGATAAATTTGGTAAATCAAATGGTTTGACAGTACAAATTAAAAATTCAAAAACTCGATTCGAGAGAGAGAATTGGGCCTGTGATCTCAATGGGTCTTGTGGTTAGGGCTCACTAGATTTTGGGCCTAATGGTATATGTGCACCATAATTTGAATAGGGAATAAACGATATCGTCTCACTATTTGAATGGAAAAAGTAATTAGAGGTTAGTGACCTCACATCCATGGCACACCCATACAGGCCGAACGAGGCATTTTAACCTATTTCTAGCTTTTTTTTTTTTTTAAAGCAATTTTTTACAGCAAAAGAAATCTGTTTTATCCAAAAAATGTTAATATAACTAAAAACTCAAAACTCGATACGCTTGTGATAAATTTATTCCAAATTAATTTTTAGGTTTCAAAAAATTCTAAATTGGTATACTTGCAATATATTTACCTTCAATTAACTTTTATCAAATTTTATCATGAAATTACTGAATTTAATGATATATAATAATAACTCAATTGACATGACAAGTATACATGAAAATTCATATCATTTTGCGATAAATTTGTCACACCTCGTATTAGTTTTGACTTTTAAGTGACCCAAAAATTAGTTTGCGGTAAATTTGTTATAGGCATAACAATTTTGGGTTTTTGATAATGTAAAGATTAATTTGAGATAAATTTGTTACATGTATATTAATTTGAAGTTTTTTGTAGTATAAGCCCCCTAAAAGAAGAAGCTCACTTTTTGGAAATTCTTTTAGGATTTACAAGTCCAGACTCCTAAATAGTCAAAAGTCATTTTTTTTTCCACTGAAATTGATAATGTTATCTAAATTTTTTTTAAATCATGAAAAATTAGATGCAAGACTACAAGTCAATATAAGACCATTTTAAAGGTTTCAAGTAGTCAAATGTATACGCCATAAGATTTGACAAAAAAAGAGAGTAAAAGTCACTCCAAACCGATCTTAATCTCGTCAAAGACCTTAATCAGTTAAGTGTGCAAAAATTAGCCCCCACGTGAAATCTGATTGACTTTCGATAGAGAAATCACTCTACTAAAATGAAATACTACTTTAATCACTATAAAAATTGAAATGGATTTCTCTAACATTTAGCGAATATTTCAAGAATTCATGGTAAGACGAAAACATCTTAAATTGTCAGAACGAAGATAAATAAATTTGACCATCTTGTGAATTTTTAAAAAGAAAACAAAGTTCAATATAGAAAAGCAACCCTTCAATTAAAAATGAATACTTAAACATTTAGCAAAAAATGGAATGTAGATGTCATCGACTTGGGTCATGCCTCCTGGAATTATCAACGAGAATCCTTGCAAATCCTGGACGAAATTCACTAGGTCAGCCATGCTCTTCAAATCTGTGAGTTCTATTGAAAAGTTTCTCTACTTATCTATAGAAAAAAGTCAATAGCTAATTAGTTGCTGACAAAATGCACTAACCTTTGAATAGGAAAACAAAATTGAGGTGACAATTTTGGAGAATGGAACGAGATTTATCAAGCTGGGCAAGTTGCTTCATGGCATGAGTCCATGACATAACATGACTATAAATATGAACAAGGATTGCTCAATTATTGAGTATGATTGACTTTTTTGTTGAAGGCCTCAATCGAATCACCATATTTAAGCATTCTCTTGAATTATATATGGAACGTAAATGTGTCGACTTGGGTCATGCCTCCTGAAATTATTGATGAGATTCCTTGCAAATTATGGACAAAATGTATTAGGTCAGCCATTCTCTTTGAATCTGTTTTTTTATTGAAAGATATCTCCACTTATATATAGAAAAAGTCAATGGCTAATTAGTTGCTGACAAATTGCACTAATCCTTTTCAAGGAAAACGAAATTGAGGTGACAATTTTCGGGAACGGAACAAGATTTATCAAGCTGGGCAAGTTGCTTCATGACATGATATATTTGTTGAATATAACCTCCAACAATAATGTGATTATAAATATGAACAAGGATTGCTCAACTAATGAGCATGATTGACTTCTTCATGAAAAACCTCTGTCGAATCATCATATTTATGTATTTTCTTGAAGAAACTTCTCAATAGATGCGCGATCGATCCAATAATTACCTGAACCTCTATGAATATGGAAATTAAAATAAAGAGCCGGGTGGTCGAAAAGTCTGAAAATTTCATTGTGGACACGGAGAGAAAAGTATAAATAGAGAATGGGATATGGTGTAGGCCCAAAATCACGTGGACGTGGCTTGTTTACTGTGGCCCTTGCGTTGCCGGCCCTATGGCTTTACGTGATGTTTCAAAGAACCAAAACTCTCGCTTTTGGCCCCTCTTATTTGCAAATGCGTGAAAGGCGGGTAGGACCCGAAAACGAAAGAAAAATGCTCTGCCCATACAAGCTCGGAAATCAGATATATTTAACTTCTTCCACTCGAGCATTATCTATTCAAGTTGTCAAAAATGTTGCTTGGTTAGATATGCTGCTTGCATGTGATGTTGCTTGATTAGTCTTTGGAGTTCGTAAAGTGCAATCCAAGGTTTGGAACGAAGGTTCAAAGGGAAAATTATCAAAAAAGTTGTACACTTATTACAATTGTGTTAATTTAGTCCTAAAGCTTTTAATTTGACCAATTTAATCCTAAAACTTTTGACAATTTGTTAATTCAATCCATCCAACCAATTTTGGCCGGATAATGCTGACATGGATATTAGCTGTCTTATGTAATATTGTCGTAACCGATGTAGACAATTTTTATAATTTTATTATTATTATTATTATTATTATTATTTCTTTTTAATTTATGTTTTTTATTATGGCTAGTGAGGTTACTGAGTAGGTGAGGCTTGACCTCACCGTGACCTGGCAAGGTCAGCTTGCCTGTGGTTAGGTTGGTGAGTGTCGAGTCTTGCTGGTTGTGGTCGAGGCTCGACCTTATTAGATCCAGCGAGATCATACCTCATGAGACCATTGGCGAGGCTCAAGCTCTCACCAAATTTAGCAAGGGGGGCCTTTGTTGGATTTGGTGAGGGTTGGACCTTTACGGCCTCTATTAAGGGCTCGAGCCCAACCATGGGCTAGGAGAGGCACGACCACGTAGGATCTAGCGAGGTTGGGCTTCACCTATGGCTAGCAAAGTTGACCATCACCAGCTTAGCTACTAGTAAGGCTGACCTTGCCTAGCCATAGTGAGGGCTAGTGGCATAGGGAAATAAAACATCAAATAAAAACGAAAAAAGAGAGAAAATTAATAGAAGATTCATAAAATTTTAAAAAAATAATAAAAATTGTCCACATTAGCACTAGTAGCACCATGAAGGGCGACTATCATCCACATTAATGATTTCTAGTTAAAACTAGCTGAGTGAACTGAATTGACAAATTGTTAAAAGGTTTGGGTCTAAATTTAGCCAAATTAAAAAGTTTATGACTGAATTGACACAAATATAATAATTTTATAATATTTTTGGTAATTTATTGAGGTTCAAGATATAAGGATTAGTCTTTGTGCAATTATTAGAATCAAAATCTTATTGTTCAATAGTGATGGGCTCGATGATATCTCTATGATTTATAGGTCAAGACGTTACACATTTATGAAATAAGTCTAGGGCAGATATCAGGGAGAGGCATAAGCATTGTAAGTGCTAGAAGACGCAGAAGTTAAACTTTTGTGAGCTTGACCAGCAGCATAAGGTGTTGTTCAGTACAACAGTTCATAAAATTAAGGGTACAATGAACTACATACACTATTTTATGGATTTGGGAACTGACAATCGGTTGAAGTTTTATTCTAATAAGCTAAGCCAATTTTGCATAAAGTAGAGCACACGCGTTTAATAGAAGACATGAGGAGTTATCAAGAAATGGGACAATAAAAGATTCCCACTTCTATTTTGCAAATTGGTGACGAGCCTTCATCATTTTATTGGATCAATATCAAAATTGGATCTTGATAGTAGCTGTCGACACAAAGGTGAAGCGTCACATTTTATCAACACACCACAAAAAGATGGGACTAGCAGAAGTAATGAGTAGAATCATATTAGGGAGAGCTTGCTCTTTACTCTCTAATGCTAGGTGAGGACTTCTCATTTGAAGCAATAAATACCACATAACTAGCAATTGAGTGTAGAAATTCTGATGAAATGTGGTTAGGTAAACTTGCAAATTACACTACACTAAAGTGTTTGGTTGCTTGCCAATGCTAGAGTGGGGAATGGCACGCTAGAGCCAAGGTTACGAGGTGAATACTCCCTGAGAGTGCTAATATGAACACCTAGAGGGGGTGAATAGGTGTATAAAATAAACCTTGGCAAATATATGCGGAATAATAAACTTCGAGTAAAATGAAGGAGTTAGGGAAGAGAATAAGAACACAAGATTTATAGTGGTTCGGTTTAATCCAAGCCTACATCCACTCTCCCATGCTAACAGCCTTCTTGGCTGGATTCCACTATGCAATCAATAAAAGATTACAACTTTGAGTGCAAACACTCAGTAGATCACACTATCTCACTAAGTCACTCCTTTGGTATTTCTCTCACGATCACAAACATTTAAGCTCTCCAAAGACAAGTGTATGATCGAAGGTCGCTCAGACTTTGGAATTATAAATTCTATGCTCTATCTCTTACTTGCTCATCGGTCATTTATCTCCTTAAATACTTCTCCACTTCCAAACTAGCTGTTGGACAGTATCCCGGAGAATCGTCTTCCAATATACCCATTGGACAGCTCTGTATCTAGAAGATTTGGTAGCCGTTGAGTGACAAGGGTAGAATCCCAAATTGATTCCGATCCCCATACAAACGGACTCTTGGTTTCCATAAGTAAAGCTTCTTCGTATAGAAAGTTCTTGTCTTCAAGATCCAATCGTCAATCAAATCAATCTTGATGTGGAATCTAAACCAAATCACTAGCCGTTATATGATTGGGCTTGAGTTACATTCTATCGAGTTCTAGATGTAAAGTCTGAGAGCAATAGACTTTACAATCTGAGTCTGAGTGTGATAGACTTTGCAATCTGAGTCTAAACATATTCTGCTTCTGAACAGATTTAGCTTTAAGGTCTGAACACCGTCTGAATAAGTTCAGGTCTAACATAGAGTCTGTCTTCTGGTTCTTCATTCACGTTCAGTCTGGAATTTGTCAGAGTGAGCAGACTTCTGATGTAGAACATACTTTGACACTAAAGTCTGGCAGTCTTCAGACTTTGACACAGAAGTTTAGAAATCTTCAGAATATACTTTTGACATGAGTTACGTTTAGTCTTATGGTCATCTTCTGACTTTGACAATATCATTTACATGTTCTATCATCTGCATGGTCTATTACTTAACCATTAAACATATTAGTAGCCTTTAATTTATTTTGTCATCTTCAAAACATCATAAGGGATTTCCCTAACACTCCCAAGCTATGTCCAAGGGATGAAAGGACAGATCCTAGGGTCTACATAAAAGGGATTTACCCAACTTTATGATTAGCCTCTGCCTTTGATGAGTATACATTGTTTTGTAATAGAATGAGATATCATTTGTAGAGAAAGTGTTAAGATTCGGTGTACAATCATAAGAAAATGGAGAATAAATTTGAGAAAAGAGTTTGAGACATAAGATTTTTATCTTGGTTCACCCTTAAATTAGGGCAACATCTAATAGAGTTTTCATTATGATTAGCGTCTCACACCTCTCTATTACATTCCTCAGTTACAAGAGACACCAATATCATCCTATTGATGAGAAGTATGAACCACACCCCAAAAGAGAGATTTAGATAATTTCAGAATTGGTAGAGCTTTGGAAAGAGCATAGAAGATGTCTTCGAGGCGAAAATTGAGTATGAAGCTTTAAGGCAACCAATGGAAGTTGATGACTTGGAGCAACAATTGAATGTATTTGTGAAAATAGATGATCTAGAGGTAATAAAGGAAGTGTTGGCTATGGAGATGAAAGGAAAGATGACCTTAGATGTTGTGAATGACTTGGAGGAGTTACATTAGGTAAGCATCAAAGTGCTTCAACTTTGAGTTGTTGAATGTACATATTTTGTTACATATTTAAATAATCTTGATTGTCATTGTATATCGAGCTAGAGGTCAAGCATTTATCCCATACTTCCAACCAATACTATTGATTGTTGGTATAACACTAGGCTTGATCTTTCATATGCTGGTGGGAGTATCCGTATGGCTAATCTAACTATGCATTGTAATGCCATGGAATTGATCCTTCTGATTTTGTTGGAGATGATGGTCATTAAGTAATGTTTTAGAGGATGAAGTTTAGAAAATTTGATAGTGACTAGTTGTGACACCCTAAGATGTCACTTCTAACACAGTTAATGTATTCTTTCCACTTTTCATGCATGCCGAAGCGTGTACAATCAAAGGACAACCTAAAACATGTAAAATTTAAAGGAAACGCATAAGGAAATTATAAATTACGTGATTACATTTTCATTTTTATTTACATATTTAGGTGACAAGGTCGGGTACATTAGAGAACAACCAAAAAGTACTATCGCCCCTAACGACACCAAGAAGGACTATCAGTCTTACTACCCTAACCTAGATCCACACTATATACATCGTCACCCACTCGTCCTCCCTGTTATATCCATAATTTCTTACTCCATCATCCCATTCCTTGCTCACTACCATGCTGCTACCATCACTGGTCCATTGTCACCTAGGAGTGGGAGAGGTCCCACCAATCGCCCACTAACCTAGGCGTACACAGCCACAAACCCAAGGACGGACTTGCAAGCGATTCTATGCCTACCATTAGGATTGAAATATATTTGACAAAAACGATCTCCAAAAAGTCTGGGTCAATGAAATTCGTAATATGCCCCTGTGAAATCGATGGGGGCACCATAACTAGTGCTGAGGGAGGCAAGTAGGGTCAGCATGACTAATGATCTAAAAGAAGATAGTCAACCACAAATGAGTATAAACTCAGTAAGTAAAATGTCTACTAGTTTATACTACACAATTCTATCACCACTCATTTGAGAAAAACTCCAAGTATAATATATATGAAATTAAATTTAAATCAACTTGTTTGAGAATCTTCCTTTAAATCAAGATGATACGATAGTATGAAAACGAAAAACCTTGGGACGGATAAACCAACAATGCAACTAAAATATAAGAGTGTACGTGATTATGTTTGTTTCGATAATCTAGTTGCACCATCCTCCAGGGAACCCTATTGCCCCTTGGCATTTCGCACCCATCTCGGCATCGTGAGGACATCTAAGGAACCGTGTCACACCCCAGGCATATGGAGGAACCCAATTATCCCTCCAAGCATCTCACACCCATCTTGGCATCATGAAGACATTTGAGGAAACATGTTATACCCCCTGGCAGGTGGAGGAACCAGTTATCCCTCCAAGCATCCTAACTCTAGGGCATCGTCATCATGGGACCAATGGAATAATCACACTCACTATGGTGTAGCAATTTGATAATTCAATTTGAAAAATTTATTTGCATGCTAATGCAAGGAAATATCTGAAATCCCAAACCAACCAACATTTGTCCACTCCTAAAGCATATAAATTGCACGAAAATGGTAGATCAGCAAATCAAACACAAGGTCAATGAGCTCTAAAAATTATGGAAAATTATATGTTATAGTTTAAGATGACCTACAACTTTCATGAAGAACACTAATCCAAATTTTTTGTCGAAAATTCTGTAGAAATTCATAATCTTATGAATTGTCATAAACCCATGTGTTTATTAGAGCAAAAATATAGATCATTTGAAGTCCAAATATTCTAGAATTAGAATATGTTATAAAACAACGTATAAGCTGCGACTTTTGTGAAGGAATCCCTAAGAAATTCGCACCACATAAATCTATATAAAATTGGTAAAACCATGGGTCAATCCGTGACCGAACTCACCTTCAGCAATGTCTACGGACTCCGTCCAACATTTGAGTCATTCAACCTTGAACATACACTAATTTCAACAACAAGCACTTCAACAACATATTCGAGACCAAATAAACCATGAACTAAACAATTTACTTTGTGCCT
Source organism: Eucalyptus victrix (assembly GCA_016097545.1). Lineage (NCBI taxonomy): Eukaryota > Viridiplantae > Streptophyta > Magnoliopsida > Myrtales > Myrtaceae > Eucalyptus > Eucalyptus victrix. Next base: position 8,497,116 of record CM027843.1, on the reverse strand, counting down.
ATTTTCTGAAAACCACAAAGTAGCTCGAACTAGCATATAATTAGCCGTAATACGCGGAAATCTGAAGAAAACAAGTCTTGCTAAGCAATGACATACCTACATAGCATAAATTAGGGGACATCTACTGCTTGGAACTCCCAAAAGTGGCTGGTATTACGTGGTGAAGTCGTGGAGGTCTTGGTTCTTTACTGGTCGTTCGACGTCTTATGATAAACCAAGATGTTGAGCTTTGACAATGCGAGACAATGAGGCGATGCAAGGCATTGGCTAGATGAAGGGCGTCACTTGGCGGGTCGGACGGCGTAGAACACTGCTATTGTGTGCAAACGAGAGAAAATAGAGAGTGTGAGGGTCAGACCATGAGGTAGAATAATGACGAAGAAGATGAAAGTACCGCTGCTGCTTTATAGTTCCTGGTCTTCCTACTCTCCACCATTTGACAAGGATTTGGCAGATTTAATATGCTATTTTCCACCTTTTTCCAAAATGGATATTAGGAAGGAAATTATAGTGCCAAGTGGAAGACATTAGGCACGACTTGGGGGTGGGATGAGCCAACTGACGCGTTGAGGCGCACTAAGGTGGCGATGATGTGTAAAGTTTGTTGAGGTGCGCTAAGGTGGCGATGATGTGTAAAGTTTGTTGAGGCGCACTAAGGTGGCGATGATGTGTAAATTTTGTTGAGGCTAACAATACAACCTAGAGGGGGGTGAATAGGTTGTTGTCAAACTTTGATGATCTTTTGTGGAAACTAGCTTAATGCTAAATAAAGATTAGCTTGAACTAATGTTTAAGCAAACACTCACCAATTGTATTACAATGTATCTAAGTAGATGAGAAACAATGGGACACACATAATTATAGTGGTTCGGCTTTATTCGCAAGCCTACATCTACTCTTCAGACTAACAGTCTCAAGACGGGTTGGATATCACTAACAATTTGTTTGGAAAGTTACAACTAGATAGCATTGATCTTTTACGTGATAGATCACATTATCAGGACTTAGTTGTTGCTCTTATACTTGTATACCTACTTCGTAGCCCGATTGCTAAACAACACGACAACAAAACAGTAAGATAGAAAGCTTTTAGCAAGGAACAATAGTATGTAAGCTATTTAATCTTTTATATGACACATACTCTTTTGGTTGTTCAAAGCCTTCTTTTTTATATTATTCCTCGATCTATCCATTGTGATTGACTTGGAGAGGTGTATAAACGTTGGAGAATTTTTCGTTGAGCTACTATCCGAGAAAGTATTGCCCATATAACTTCTTTCTTGGGAATTCTGTAGACTAAACAAAAATAGCAACTGATACTATCTTCTCATTGCAATTTCTGATTGACCTGTCAGATACTCTAGCTATTTTGCTACATGCTTTATTTTGATTTTGCTGCTATGTGAATTCAGATCTTTCAATGACTCTTTAGCTAACCTAATGAAACCAATTGATGTGCTTAGTTATTATATCACCATTAACCTAGTCTTTACTACTTTGACATAAACATAATCAGTACTTAATCTTTTTTGTTGACTGGTGTTGTTTATAATAACAAAACATTTGCAAACTTTTTTTTTCCAATGGATCACATCATAGATATTGCGTAGTCCTTTGGTCTAAACATCTGCATATAACAGAGTACATAATATATTAAGATAGTTTAGGCATCATCAAAATCTCTTAAAGATGTTTTTCTCTAATAGTCCTCCATTTTTTGATGATGACAAAACTATCCCGCAAATGTGAACAATTAGTAAAACTTGTTTGAAATAATTTGCATAAATTAAAAGTAGTTTCCTCAAGATGTTTTTCTATAACACTTTGGAGATATATAGTCAGGTGATCTTTAGTGATATAACATCTTCTTCCCAGAGTGTGTCGCCATCTACTTTGGGGATTAGAGTGAAACATGTAGTTGCTCCCTCTAGCTTGATGGTGCACTTGTATGCTCCCCCTGCCTTAGTGAGCATTTTAATTTCAATGTCAGTAAGTTCCAGGCAAAACATTATGAGAGAGATTGTGACATCCTGAATCTTTTAACCTATTTTCTACTGAATAAATCGGGCATTTCATTGACGTGCATATAGGGCTGTTCTCAGAGCTGATCACTCTCGAGATAATTAGACTATCTGGGTAAGCCATTAGGGAATTTGAAGGCAATAGACTTGCGAATTCGACCATGAATCGGCTTCTCGAATGTGCTCATCATTATAAGCCATTACGATATAGTTAAAAAAATCGATTTGAGATCAGAGATAGGTTGGTTCGATTGAGATGTGTGGTCGATCGTAGGTGACTCCACAAAATTGGGAAATTCTCATCGATCAACACTAATTTGATTTTATTGTCGTTTTGGTATCCTGTGTCCGTATTTAAATCCTCGAGATTTTCACGAAAATCGAGAGTTACCAATGTGTCGAGTGAGTTCATTGTGGCTCAAAGAAAATCGACCACAGGTCATTTGCCCTAAAAAGTTCTGAAAATTACTCGGTAGCCTAGGTCACGCTAAAAACACGCCGAATGGAAATTAACCGCCAATTTGAGTCCAATTTTAGAAATTGAAGATTTTTTCATATCACAATAAATTCTAGGACCCACGACTCGCTCGAAGATTTTTCTGCAACTCGACACTTTTTGGAAAAAAGTAGATTTAAGACCATTTTTGTTCAAGCAAGGCTGATGATTGTTTTTGATTGCAAAATTGGGAAATATGATAGATGTATGGGTGAGGAAAAATGCCGAGATGATTGAGGGATGGCCAATTGAATTTTTGATGGTCAATTGAGATTGAATCAAGAGAGTATAAGAGTCCAATTGAAGGAATTGACTTGCAAATTCTTGTGCCCTCTCTTTCCTAGCACTTTGGACCATTTCACACGTTCAATAAGGAGGCATGGGTGGCCCGTTGTGAGCCTAGGTTGATTCTTGGGGATATTTTTGTGGAAAATAAGAACATATGGACCCCATACTCTCACTCATCTCCATCCTCTCCCTCACTCTCTCTCACTCCACCGTCCATCTCTCTCTTTCCTCTCCCTCTCAGCTTGTGCGGCGCCATCAACCAATGGGAAGAAGACCGAAGTAGCTCGTCGCCACAGCCACGCCGGACTGTCGTCCGCTCTACCGCACGTCGCCCGCGCGCACACTGCTAGCTCCGCATGCCGTCCGACCCCTGGCCACCTCCCTCTTGCCCAGCAGCTGTTGTTTCCGGTCTGTGGAATCTTAACTGGAGCTGCCTTTCATCGTTTCTCCACCGATAAAGCTCCGCCAAGGCTTGGTTTGGTTTATTCTTTCATTCCCAAGCAAGTCCCGCCTAAACCGAGTGGTTTTTCTTCAATTTCCAACCAAGGTCAGCAGCTTTGATTGTGGATTTCCAGCAGGCTTGCGAGGTTGTTTTGAGGGTTTTCCGAGCCTCGGTTCTTAGGCCCACTTTGGAGAAAAGCATTTCCCGTGCCGTTCCCTCTGCGATTTGATTCGAATCATGCGTTATTCTAGTGAGTTTAGCTCACTAATCCTTGCTTAGTTTACTAATGATGCTTAATGGTTGATTAGTATTAATTAAGTAGGATTATGTGGTTAGATCATAATAGATTAAAGATTATTAGTTAATTGCAATGCATGTTAGGTGATTAGACATAGACATTAGGGAGTAGAAATGCTCTATTATTTATTGAATGCATCTCGGGATTTTTCCGACCCGTTTCGGGCTTCAATTAGGCATTATGGGCCTAAATTGGATTTATTGTATTTATTTATTAATTTTCAAAATTGTTTAATTAATTAATTAATTATTTTTCAGAAATTAGGTTGGGATAGCCGAGACTAAAATTTCATGCTGATTGTCGTGGTGCAGTCCGTTTATTTATTTGAGCTATACGTTGTGTTGAATTGAATTGATTTGGTAATTTGAGGAATTTATCCTATATTGAGTTGAATTCGAATAATTGATTGGTAGATAGCTGAGTATAATTATTTAGCACCAATAATGCTTTGATGGGCTAAAGTAGAGAGAATTGTGTGAGTGAAATGGAAATACTCTTGGCTAAGACCAATCAGGTATAATGTTATAGACATACGTGGTTCGGTGATTAAGAATATCACTGATGATTGTCTGCTACATATGTCACCTTGGCGAAAACAATGCCCGAGAGCATTAATGTAGCTCTGTGACTAAAGTATACTATTAGAGGTTATATGGTGTGGAGTGAAATGACCTTAAAATGGTTCGATTGATATGTAATCGACTAAGTCAATTGATCAATGATTTGATCTAATGTCGTAAATTGATTGATTGTTTGATGTAATATATGAGGCATCTGTGTATAACCTTGAACTACAAGTTGGGATTGAGGCCAAGGTAAGTCCTTTGACTCGTGTGTATATAGGCAGCCCGGTTAGCGTATTGATTTACTAATCGAGTCTTAGGGGGTAGAACTCGCTGAGACATGGTCTCAATGGTTATTGTATAACCATTTCAGGCCCCTAGATAGTAACACCTCCACCTCCTCGTCTTCCCAGGCATTTTGGTGTTCCATTGGAAGTCACAAGGATGGAGACTCACTTCCCAATTCATCCATACCTTTAAGGATCGGAGTACGTCCTGGTTTAGTCAACCGTCTGGGTTGATGTAGGAAAAGACGCCCTGAGACCCCACAAGTAATGGTCATGGTATCGTGAGTACTATGACGGGGGAAGGGAGGGTCCCATGCCTGAAGAAGAGGTGCCTATGTTCGTCCTGGAGGAAGCATTCGGGGAGGGTACCGCTGATAATAAGGATGGGTCGATAGTGGACGCAAAAGACCCTAAACTCGAGAGTGATCACGACTCCCCCTAGCCATTAGCAGCAGACTCCAACTGGAGTATGCCAAAAGAATGGGAGATAGTCGAGCAAGAGGAGGGACATGAGGAGAATTAGGAGTGGGAATGGCCAGCGATAGAAGAGTTTGAGGAGGAGGAGCCGAAGGAGGATTACCCATTAGATGCCCCCGATGAGGAGCCAGAAGAAGATGAAGAGCTGGAAGAGAATGAGATTGATTCTAAAGAATCAGAGGAGGATCATGATGATGATCTTAAGTACGATTCGAATGGGAACTAAGGTCCCATCCTATTCTGTGTGAACCTTGTGTTCTTGTGGATAGGTGTTAGTGAGACCTATGTTGATAGTATTGTAAAATACTATGGGTTGTGCCATGTATAAAAGTAAGGTTGTGAGTTTCAATATGAAAAATATGGTAATGCTTTTTTATCCCATCACTTTATTGTTTGGGTATTTATAATTGCTCCCGTGTGTGCATATTAAATTGAAAGGGTCGGCGATAAGTCCTGGGATATCGCATTTAAAATCGATTAAGGTAAGGGATGTGCGTGTGCCTAATAATTGGGGCTTGACATCCCCTTTTTGTGGTATCAGAGCAAAGTTCAAGATTGGAGTGATAATGAGCGATGGGTCTTGGGATAGTAGTAAGAAATGTCTTTAAATTCATGCTGGTGCATGTCTGTGTTAGCTGGATGCTAGAATTACTTGTCATTTGAATCGTTACGTTTCTAATTTGGTGTTGAATTGGAAGTAGGTGTTAGTAGATTAAAGCGAACCATGAGCGATCAGGAGCCAAGAACTCATGCTAAGAGGGCCGGTAGGGTTGTGACCCGAGGTAGAGCACTAACTCGAATTGATACCCGAGGAGGCCGTGGTCAAGCGTCAGCACAGGCTAGCGCGAGTGGAGTGACTCCATTTGTTGTAGATGTTGGTGTGGTAGCCCCTAATGATCCCAAAATAGAAGGGATCATGCGTGTACTGGAAGCTATGGGTACAAAGACAGATCAACAAGCACAGAATCAGGCCGCTGCTATTGAAGCCGCCGCTCAGACCGCCGCTACTGCTGCAATTACCGCCGCTATTGAAGTTGCCCCTGTCGTAGCATCTGCTGTTGCACCCGCCGCTGCAAATGTTAAAGGTCCACTAGGGATTATGGTCGCTGAAAGGCCAATCCATAAGCCGGTGGAGCAATTCCTAAGATTGAACCTGTCTTTGCTCACTGGGACAGGAGATCTTGCAGCTGCTACTTTGAGAAAGCGTTTGCACTATTGATGTGCAATGAGACTAAGAAGGTAGTCTTAGCAATTTACCAACAAGAGAGAGTTACGAACACTTGGTGGATGACTACTCGAGAAACGATCTTTCCAGAAGGCTCTATCCAGGAGTGGGACACTTTCCTCAAAGCCTTCAACAATAAGTA